>CAUYLG010069712.1:0-22888 GCA_963573385.1 Cacajao melanocephalus | reverse complement strand
TTCTGATTTCGGGTGTTCTCAGCCTTTTTGCACTGGTTTCTTCCCATTTTTGTGGATTTATCCACCTGTCATCTTTGTAATTGCCGACTTTCAGATTGGGTCTGAGTGAATGTCCGGCTTGTTGGTGATGAAGTTTTTTCTGTTTCTTAGTTTTCCTTTGGCGGACGCCCCTTCCCCACAGAGCTTGGCCTTCCTGGGTTCAGCTGTGCTTACTGTGAAACTCTCAGTTCTCAGCGCTTCCAATAGCTGTTCTCCTTGTGGGGATGGGACCAGCCGAGCCCGACTCAGAGGGCACCCAGTCGCGTATACTCCGTACTGAGAAGTGCTGTGCCGCGCTGGAGCGCCGGCAAAACAGCTGCGCCGGCCAAAAGAGTCGCGCTGGCGACACGTGTGGCTCCTCCGCCGGGAATCTCCCAGTTTGTGGTCCACAGAAATTGATCTGAAATTGCAGCGTCCACTCACTCTCTGTGCTTTCACTGGGAGCTACAATCCTGAGCTGTTGTTAATCGGCCATCTTGGATCTCTCTCCTCCAATCCCACTTTGAAGCAATGAAGGGGAAAAAGAACTCTAATAAACTAAACAAATAATTTAATAACTTTATTCAGTAGTAACTGCTGAAAGTTTTTCTCTTTTTAATTTTTGAAAAATCTTACAGTGGGTTATATTTTAGGTATCAGTTTTCTTCTGTGATGTTTTCAATTCTTTTTTAAGCTTAGAAAGTACACTAAATGAGCCCTGACCATTTAACATGCATAGATAAAAAGATGAGGGAATACGAAGTAGTTCTGAGATTTTCCCATTCTGTACTGCCTTTCTATTTGAAGTAACTTAAAGTATGCCTAGATCATAAGACTCTTGGACTTCATATGAATGCACAGTATCTTTGAAATTGTGAGATTTGGCAGTTAATGAAAACATGATTATAAGTAATGAAAAACCCAACCAGTATCAGCCTTAACAGATTTTTTCTCCACCTAAAATAACTGTATTTGACATATCTGTGAATTTTTTTGGCCTTTCCCTCATAGCTGCAAGATGGTTGCCACATCCCCAAATATGAAATCTACATTCCAGAAAGGAATAAGTAAAGTTACAGAATAGTATCAGCTGACTTCTGCTCAAATCTTAATGGACAGAAGTCTTTTACATGGTCACCTTGAGCTAAGGGACAAGTGCTGTCTTCTTTAGTCACATAGTGGAATTAACACAAAGTAGGGATGCTAATGAGAGTTAAATGATTTTTAATATTTGTATGTGAAGCCACTTTCTAAATTCTAAGTTAATTACCTCTTCTCAATCAGATTATAAACTCATTTGCGGTTGGTTCTATTCCTTTTTGTTTTTCTCTATAAGAATATCTAGCAAAATGCATAGAATTAATACTTTAAAATTATTTAAATTTTCAGGATAAAAATAACTACATTATTGGTTTTTGTTAAGTCTACAGTCTAATAGGGAGGCATAACCTAATTTTATAAAATCTCTTCATGGCAGCAGTGTTTGCTACCTGCATTATAACCACAAAATTATTTCTCTCAATAGACGTGAATGGGGTCATACCGAGGTCCCAAACCAAGCTTATTGTTTTAGAGCTCTGTAGAAAATTAGATTACTGGTTGCATTAGTTTCCATTGCTTAGTAACAAATTACTCCAATTTACTAGCTTAAAATACCACAGATTTATTATCTCAGTTTCTATGGGCCAGGACTCTGGGTATGAATAGCTAGCTCCTCTGCTCTGGGTCTCATGAAGCTGAAATCAAGGTGTCAGACAGGGCTGTAATCTCATCCTGTTATAGTACCCTGGACCTCTAGTTTTTTGGCTCTTGCGTAATTAAATATTAGCACCAAACCAAAGAAATATTTCTCAGGCAAGGCTTAATAGGCTTGAGGCTGGAGCAATGCAAGGGAGCAGCATTACAGGAAAGGGATCCCGGTGTTAGCTCCGGGAAAGGCAAGGCTCTTGTCATTTTAAGGAAGCGGAGGCGGGGAAAGAGCGGTATGTGCACGTTTACGTGGGTTCTTCTCCGTGCCTGCGTGGTGAGGCATCACGCCTCACTGTGCGTCCCATGCACAGGAAAATGGCGGATAAAGCCTTGCCCTGGGTGAGCTCAGTATTACAGTAAGATTATAATGGGAAGAAAGTCCTGGAGTTCTCATCGCCCGCCAGCTGGATCTGGTCAGGTTTTTATCGGGAAGGGCAGAGTCCGATTCAGCAACCTGGAAGACAGTATTGAAGGAGATGAAAGGTTAGAGTCTTCGTTTTATAGTTAGGAATTCAGCTTAGTCAGCTAAGTTGGGAAGGCGGCTTTCTGCTACGTGACTTAGGTCAGCTTAAGGGAAGCAAGAAGGTAGGGCAGAGAATATGTCCGGATATCCATCCTTGCCACATGGTCTGCTCTTGAAGGAGCAAGTCACTTCTTCCAGGACAGAAGCAGTACATCTCTCTTACATTGAATTGCACTCACTTTGGGAGTCCCTCCGCTGCTTCTACTCTCCTTTTAAAATGGCTCCTTTTAAAATCTCTCCTTTTAAATAGCCAATTTGATTACCTCAGCTCCACTCAGGATAATCTTCCTTTTCAGTATGTTATAGTCAACTGATTAGAGGTCTTAATTACCTCTGCAAAATCCCCTCTCCCTTGCCAGATAACCTAATCATGGAGTATCTCCTACATTGTGGTATCCTATTTAGAGACCTGATTCACACTCAGAGGCAGTGAGTTATACAGGACAGGAACACTAGAGGCTGACACCGTAATTGTGGGTGCCCTCTTAGAATTCTGCCTACTATGCTAATACACTTTAATGGTGTTTTTAAGAACTGATCATGGCCGGGCACAGTGGTGGCTCACGCCTGTAATCCCAGCACTTTGAGAGGCTGAGACGGGCAAATCACCTGAGGTTGGGAGTTCGAGACCAGCCTCATCAACATGGAGAAACGCCGTCTCTATTAAAAACACCACATCAGCCAGAGGTGGTGGCTCATACCTGTAATGCCAGCTACTCGGGAGGCTGAGGCAGGAGACTCGCTTGAACCCCGAAGGCAGAGGCTGCAGTGAGCCGAGATTGCGTCATTGCCCTCCAGCCTGGGCAACAAGACCGAAACTCTGTCTCAAGGGAAAAAAACCAAAAGCTGATCATGAAGCACAGAGGCACAGAGTTAGAAAAAGTTTAAAAAGGTAACAATTATATCTGAGGATCTAGAGAAGTTTCTCAACTAATTTAAGGATTTATTTGGACATGAACTATTTTTAATGTATGATTTCATCAATTTTATTACAATCAGGAAAAAGTCCATTGTCAATATTTTTAACCACTCCACAACACTTTCTCGATAACGTGAAAACAGCGTGGTCCCTGTCACATAAAAATTGTTCAGTAAATGTTACCTAAAATTATTCTGTTTACTGATGGATTAAAATATGTTTTCTGCTTGGCACCATTGCATGTTTTTGAATGTTGAATGACTAGCATTTTGCTAATGCAGTGATTAAGTACAGCCATGCTGGGTGGGTGAAAATGAGCTATGCAGAGAACTGCAAAATTGTTTGACTTCTTGTACTTTAAAGAGTGTCAAGAGAAATCGAGCTGATTACAAATTAACTAGGATTGAAAAAATTTTATGTTAAAAATGATTTTTTCAGGGAATTCTTATGAATCATTCCTTAGTGTTTTCTTTTAAAGACATTCTGTTTTAGCAATCACATTTATTCTCAGGAATCTCCTCTGCTCTTGTGAACTTTGATTATATGACACTGACTTCATCAGTTGAAATGAGATGTAGGCAAAAAATTGGGATGTCATTCAGGGGAAAATATCTATCTTGTGATTTGATGATACCTATGATCTTTATAAGCATCTATGCAGAAAGAAAAACAGCTTATTATTTATGGTGGAAAAAGTTATAACCTTGCTGTTCATCTTGACTCCTCCCCAACTAACCTTGAGAAATTAGACAAATTTGACCTTTTAAGAAAATTCAAGAAAAAATGACCTCTGAACCCCATTACATTACTAATGTCTAGGTAGGATGATGTGCAGTGTATGTAAGATAGTTTTTAAAATTTAATTAAACATGTGGACTGTATGAATGTCAAAACTTTTAAATTTTCATCTTGATTTTTAGTTACACGGCATTTTTACCTTGTTTTTAGATGCAGAAATGTGGTAAATTTATGTTTTTATTCCTTAATTTGGTGAGCTTTGGGTAAAAGAACTGTATTTTTCACCACACACACACACACACACACACACACACACACACACACACACACACACATTTTAAATATAATAACTGAAGCCATGCCATAAGGTTAGAGAAAAATGAAAGTTCATCCAGTTTAATTTTTTTTAGTAAATTTTTACCTCATCAGTTCATGTATATATTCATTAATAGACTACTGAAGGGAAAGTCAAGTAGCTCAGATTGAGGATAGAATGAATAAATAGGGTATCATACTTTTATAAGCAGTATCTATATTTTGGAGGCAATAAATCCTTGTCTTATTTTAATTAAATTATGGGATCCAATTAAAATTATATGTATAGATACCAGCAATTCATAAATTCATAATCCTTTTGGATTCTACAACTAAAATTTATACTTTTATATTTAGTTTTATTCTTGTTTTAAACTGCAATGATTATATACTTCGAAATTAAAAAAAAGCATTGGTTTGCATATTTACTTCCAGGACTTTCAATAGTAAAAATACCTCTTGTATTACTTCTCTCACGGTTACGAAAGAAAAGCTTCTCTTGTTACCAATGGTATTTCATTTAGAAATATGGTATTTAAAATAAGTGTAATTTGTAATTTGCATTTTCTCTTTTTTATTATTTTGAATTATGGAACAATTGGGATGCAAGTAGAGAATATAGAGGTAGGAATATTTTTAAGCTTTACAAATTAAAACTTTCAAAGCTGCTTTCTTTGACTTCCCAGTGGTATACTTCTTTTTTCAATTATGATTTCTTCTGACATTTTAATGTTCTTTGCCAAACCCTTTGTAAACCCATGGTGGTATTTATCAAATGACTTGAGTTAGAAACCTTTTATTTTATTTCAGCTTCAGCCTCTTAACTCCTTGAATGACCTTGAAAAATTAATATTCCTCCTCCTATCTGTAATAGTAAAAAAAAAAAAAAACTCAGATGTTCTGAAGCTATAATTATGATTCATAATAAAGTCCACAGCGATTATCTCAAGAAAAGGCATTGTACTAAGGTAAGATGTTATAAAACTCTCTGGAGTCTTCATTTGTATGTTATTATTTACATACTTCAATAGAGTTATATTTCAGTGTGCCTGTAGGGTCTTTGATGTTTTTCTTTAAAACAAAACTTTTTCTCTTCATAATAAATGTTTGCTAAGCCATGGATTCCTTGAGGAGGAAATCGAATGACTCAAAATTGTTAACGAATGTTCATGAATTTTAAACTACCTTCACTTTATGACCAAATTGGGAGGAGTAAGTTTAAATTATTAAGCTATCTAGTACATACTTACAGTAAGTCTGCATAAATTATCTCATTCAAATCACCATACTTTTAAATTTTGATGAGGCAATAAAGAGACTTGTGTAGGGTCACTAGGGTATTCTTTTCCATGTTTCTACATATGCAGTTTTGTTTAAAGAGTATAGTCTAATGTCTAGCATCTGAGTACTAGTTATTACATACCATCTCTGTCTAAATCCTTGCTCTGCCGCCTATGCTGTGTAACTTTGGGAAACATGAAATAGTCTGTACCTTAATGTCCCCATTTATAAGATGGAGATAATGGAATATATTATTAAATCAGTTAAATGAGATAATACATAAAAAGCTTTTGGTATTTGGTGCATGGTAAGTACTAAATAAATATTAGCCATTCCTACAGGGCTGGTCATGGCTCTATTCTCATATGTAGATAGTCTTTGTTGATTAAAATTAGAGTTAGCATCAATCAGGTAAGGGTATTTTCATTTCTAATTTCATTTATGTTTATAAAGTAGGTTGTTACCTGTTGTAAAATTGGTCTATTCTGTGTTTAAACTTCTTAGGGTCTTTAGTATTATATAATCTCAGCTCTCATATTTATGAATTTGAGTTACATTATTCAAAGGGAAACTTTAATCTAGACACTTATTAATAATGAGTGTAGTAATAAATATTTATTGAGTATGTGTTATGTGCAAGGGATATTTCCAAGTTCTTTCGGTTCACTATTTCATTTAATTATCAGGACAACAATCATATTGGGTATTACTATCATTATCTCTATTTAGAAATAAAAGAAAAAACAACTAAGGCTATCAGAGATTTGCCGAGGCCACATAGGTCTTATGGGACAGAGTCAGAGTTTGATCTTGCATTACCTGACAATTAAACCCATGCATATATTTTACTCTCTATGTCTGTATATTACTCTTTTATATCTCAGCTGAATGCCCCTCTATCACTTCAAAATACATGTATTAGATATCAAACTCACATTTTTTTCTATCTAGTCCAACCTAATTTTCACAGGTATATTCAAATATTCCTGTGATCACTCGTACATAGAATTCATGGTTGTTGTCTATAACCCGCTTCCCCTTTCACTTCCCACCACTTGATCCTCTTCTGTCTTGGTAGAATTTCTGGCTTTAAAATATTTCCATAAGTTATCCCACCAATCTCCTTTCTGGTGTGATCCTCACTGGCACTACTCTGAAGTAGGTATTCCTAAATACACGTTTGGATTACTGCTTTTCCTTCATTGGTATTCTCCTCTAACTTTATTTTCTTATAATTTTACTCCAGGTTGCCATTTACTAGCTATGTTACCTTGGCAAATCAGTTTATTTTCCTGTGATTCAATCTTAAAATGAGGATAAGGTTGATAAGAGATTTGAATATGTTCCTGTGTATGAGGTTTCCTGTGAAGTTTCCGGGAACACAGGACTTTTGGTGTGCTTTGTTCAATAATGATTCCTAAGTCCCTAAAATCATGTTTGATGAAACAAATAAAATAAATATTGACTGAATAAATGCAATGTTTAGTACACATTAGTTCATTAATAGCATTATTCTTATAAACTGCTGTCCATGTCCTTGCTCTGTCACCTATAAACTATGACTTCGGGAAACGTAAAGTATTTTGACCTGTTCCTAACAGGTGTATATCTAATGTTTCTCTTATCACTCTTATTTGGAATTCATGGTTGACCTATATCACTAATTTCCTTACTAATTGTCTAAATTTTCTTAAATAACTCCTTTTAAATGTTAGTCCCTTGTTCAGATAGGTCTATGACTTTTATTGCCCATAGAACAAAATTCGGATTTCAAAACCTGGCATTGATAGATTGCCATAATTTGGCCCCATTATATCTAAAGCATACCGTTGTCTTTACATCTAAGTCTTTGCAGTTAACCCAGAATGTCCATCTCTTCCCTTCTTGGTATCTAGTTTTCTGGAGTGCATCAAGTTCCAGGAGGGGCCCCACTTTCTCAAGATCAGAAAGTTATTGCTTTTCTGAAAACCTAAAGCACATATTTTAGGGGTTATTATTTACCATGACACTTAAATAGTTTCAAGATTAATGAGTGTCCCTTCATTGACATTTTCTCATTTAGATTGCATCTTTTATGCCTCACAGTGTTTAGTTTAATGCTTCATATTTGGGGCCAGGGGCATTTAGTCACAATTATTGAATTACTTTGGATCTTAATTTCATTGTCACCTATTTATTCACATTTGGTTTGTAATGGAAATTGTAACTTTTCCCCCCAGGCTACCATTTCTCCCTTTCCTCGTTCTGCTGCCACCATTAAGTTTGGTGGGGATAAACCTCACCTCTAGCTATAAGGACGGCTCTATTTTGCAAAGACTAATAAACTGTTCCTTTCTCATTGCCCCAGTGATTGGCTCATAAATGATGAATCAGTTTATCAGGAACCTAATTAGCACATGGCAATAAACTGATCACAAGGATTGGTTAAGGGATAAGCATGTGACCTAAGTTGTTTCTAGAAGAGTAAATCCACATATTTTATATATGATTTAGGTCAATGGTTCTCAAATTTGGTGTACATCAGAATCACCTGAAAGACTTGGTAAAATAGAGATTGCTGGACCCTACACCCCAGAGTTTCTGGGTTTATGGGTGGGACCCTAAAATTTTCATTACCAACAGTTGTCGGGGTGCTGCTGCTATTTGGAGAACGACATTTCGAAAACCACTCACTTGGGGCCTTACTACATGAAGTGTGTTCCACAGACTAGCAGCTTTAATTTCATCTGAGAGCTTGTAATAAATGCGGGTCTCAAGATCTTAAGATCTGCATTGAAGGCCTAATGAATATGAATTTTCAATGTAACAAGATGTCTGGTGACTCACGTGAACATTAAATTTGAGAAGCACTAGTTTAAGGAGAGATGCTCATTCTCCCTCTGGCTGTCTAAGCAGCAGACAACTGGTTGCTTTTGGCAGTCATCCTGTGACCATTAGAGGAACATGCCTTAAAATATAGCTGTTAATATAGAAGGCAATATGGTGATATAGGAAACTCTGGTTCCTTACTGAAATTGTTAATCATGGGTTCAATCTTACCCGAAGCCTATCATAAGTATGTGTTTTTTAATGTTTTTGATCTTGGACCCAAAATTTGCTTTATTGTTTAATGCATTTTGAGCAGTTTCTACTTATGTTTTAACTGAAAGAGTATCTGGTGAAAACGTCTATAATTTATTGGATTAGTAAAATATTGTTTCCATAATATCTAAAAATTTTCCAATTTTGGAAAAAGATGACATCATCCAGGTACAGGAAGTTTAGAGGATACCAGTCAAATTCAGCTTAAAGAGGAAATAACCAAAGCACATAATAATCAAATTAGCAAAATTTATAGACAAAGAAAGAATACTCAAAGAAGCAAGAGAAAATAAACAACACATTTAACAGAGCTCCAATATGCCTTTCAGTGAATCCATCAGCCGAAACCCTGCAGGCCAGGAGAGTACACTGTAAGTTGCTGGTAGGAATATAAGTTAGTACAACTATTTGGAAAAATAGCATGGAGTTTCCTTAAAAAACTAAAAATAGATCTAAAATATACTTCAACAATCCCCTGGCTGGGTATGAATGAGGAAGAAAGAATTTCATTGTTTTGAAGAGATATCTGCACTCCTGTGTTTTTTGCAGCACTATTCACAATAGTCAAGCTATAGAATGAAAAAAAGTGTCCATTAATAGATGACTAGATAAAATATATGTTCACATTGAAATATTATTTGGCCATATAAAAGAATAATATCTTGTCATTTGTAGCAACATGGATGAAACTGGTGGATATTATGTTAAGTTAAAATACCAGACACAGAAACACAAATATTGCATGTTCTTATTTACAGGCAGAAGCTTAAAAAATACAAAAACAAAAAAAGTTTATCTCATACAGGAATGGAGTAGAATGATGATTACCATAGGCTTGGAAGGTTAGGAGGAAAAGGGATGAAGAGAAGTTGGTTAATAGGCACTGAAATGAATTTCAAAAGAAAAAATAATTTATATTCCATAGGGTTACTATAGTTAACAATAGTTTATCGTATATTTAAATAACTAGAGGATATTTGAAATGTTCCTGTTACAAATAAATATGTTAGAAGTGATGGATATTCTAATTGTACTGTTTGGATCATTACACATGATATGCATGTATCAAAATATCACGTGTACCCCATAAATATGTAGAATTATTATGCATCAATAAAAATGTCAAAACTGGAAGGAAATAGAAAAATACATGGAGATACATACTTCATTCTGGATATTGGGCAAAAGTTGAAGGAAACATGGGGAAGAAAAGGATTAAAAGGAAAGAAATTGTTGTGGTTGATGTCCCTAGTCTCAGATCTTATGCACAATTGCACACTTCACCTAAGACAGAGAAAAATAATCATTATTTGAATAATTATTACATGTTATACATTGTGTTAAATGTTTCCTATCTTTCATCTTGTTTAGTTCTCATTTATGTAAGACAATACTGAAAACAATCCTATATAATATGTATGTCATTTGTACTGTATTTATTAGGAAACAGAAGATACGAGAGATTAATTAACTTGACTAGTCACACAACTTGTATAGGGCCTTAAATACACATAAGTCTTCTTATGCTAAACATTGGTGATTAACTAGTAAGCATTCATAAGAGGGAAAATAGAATGGTTCTATTCTAGACAGTGCCAGGAAATTCATCTACCTCATAGAGCTGGTTATTGTCCATAGAGTAAGAATAAATCTAAGGAGCTGAGAATATCTGGAAGGTATTCTCTTAGAAAAGTGATAAAAGCAGGGTAAACTAGTTAGTTGTATGTACTGCTTGGTGTAAATATCCTTAAAATGTATTTTCCCTGATTTTTATAGTAGGCATAAGACACCTATAAAGGTGTCTAATGACTGTTAATTCCTTCACTTGTGAATAATATGACTCCCATTCAAAAAACCATGTATGTTCACAGCATCAATGAAACACAAAATATTGCTGCTTAATTAATACCTTGTTTACATATAAGTTTTTATGTATGATTTGTAAGTGTTAAACTATGCAGTAATTAATTTGGACACTGAATTAAAATAAAAATAGTGATATGAAAAGCAGTAGTAAAACAGAAATATTTTTACTATTTATGAGATTTTGTATGTGTTCAATTACTGCTGATATCAAACCCAAAGAAAAGTAAATATTGCCATCTTTCAGCTGGCATTTGGAAGAAGAAATTAAGTTCATTCCTTAAAAATGAGAACCATTTTTCTCTATAGAGTCTTATTCATGAGTATTATACTTCTGAGGGCAAAATTATACTTCTTTTCTTACTATATCTACAGCAACTCTTACAATACTTGAAAAAATAATTTTGTGAGCATATTAATAACATCACCAATTTTTACACGAGGAAACATAACTTTAGGGAGAAAAGGTAAATGTTCAGCATCATAAAATAAACATTTCCCTGATGTGTAATTAGTACAATATCCTTCATTGTAATTTGAGAACAAGAAATACAGCTATAGGAACAACATCCATTTATATACATACAAGGGCTTAATGAACATTTCTAAAATACTGAGGTTTTTCTCTATTAAAATGCTTATAAAATGGATATTTGTAGAACATTTCAATATTATGCTAGAAAATATAAAAATAGGAAATATTAAAATATTTTGGCTGAGAATATTACAATGCAAAATATGTTCATTAATTTGAATATAAAGGTAATATCAGATCTTTTTCAAACATGCAATAGTCAGCAATGAACACAGCCTTTTTTTATTATACTTTAAGTTTTGGGGTACTTGTGCAGATCGTGCAGGATTGTTACATAAGTAAACACATGCCATGGTGGTTTGCTGTATCCATCCCCCCATCACCTACATTAGGTATTTCTCCTAGTGTTATCCTTCCCCAATCCCCTAACCCCTGTTCTCCCTCCCCTAGACCTGCTCCCCACAACAGGCCCCAGTGTGTGATGTTCCCCTCCCTGTGTCCATGGAACACAGCCCTTTTAAACACTAAAACAAAATGTATAGTATAGTGCAAGCTCTATTGCTCTAAATACATATGAATAAATAAACTTAACCAAGGAGGTGAAATGTACATGGAAAACTATGAAATATAGATGAAAGAGATAAGGAGACACAAATAAATATTATGAATTGGAATATTTATTAACATATTTATACACCCTCAAATGATCTACAGAATAAATGCTATCCACGTCAAAGTCCCAATAGTTTTTATATAGAAATAGAAAAAAATCCTGAAATTCATATGTAACCACAAAAGACCCAGAATAGCCAAAGCATACTGAGAAAGAAAAACAAAGCTGGAGAGAGTACACTACATGATCTCAAAATATATTACAAAGCTTCGGTAATTAAAGCACTATGGTATTGACATAAAGGCAAGCATATAGACAAATTGAACAGAATAGAGATCCCAGAAATAAAGTCACACATGTATGGTCAACTTATCTTCAAGGAAAGTGCCAAGAATACAGATTGAAGAAAGTAATTTCTTCAAAAATGGTATTGGGAAAACTTGATATCCACATGCAGAAGAATGAAATTGAAACCTCATCTTATACTACACACAATTATCAATTCAAAAATGCATTAAAGACTTAACTAAGACTTGAAACTGTAAAACTGTAAAACTCCTAGAAGAAAACATGGGATAAGGGTGGTGGTGGTTGTTGTTTTGTTTTTGAGATAGCCTCGCTCTTGTTGCCCAGGCTGAAGTGCAATGACGTGATCTTGGCTCACTGCAAACTCCACCTCCTGGGTTCAAGTAATTCTCCTGCCTCAGCCTCCCAAGTATCACCACATTTGGCTAATTTTGCATTTTTAGTAGAGATGGGCTTTTCCCACATTGGCCAGGCTGGTCTCAGAGTCCTGACCTCAGATGATCCGTCCACCTTAACCTCTCAGAGTGCTAGGATTATAGGCATGAGCCACCACGCCCAGCCAAGAAGGTCTTCTTGACATTGGTCTTGGCAATGATAATTTGGATATGACCCTAAAAGAATGGACAAAAAAAAAGCAAAGTAAGCAAATATGATTGTATCAAACTGAAAAGCATCTGCACAGCAAGGCAAATAATCAGCAGAATGAAAAGACAACTTACAGAATGTGAGGTAATATCTGCAAACCCTATATCTGATAAGGGGTATATTTCAAAATTATTTAAGTAACTCCTACAATACAATAGTGTAAAAACAACCTCATTAAAAAATGAGCAAAGGATTTGAATAAACATTTCCCCAAAGAAGACATGAAAGTGGCTAACTGCTATTAAAAAGATATTCAGCATCATTATTTATCGGGAAAATGCAAATCAAAAATCAAACCTACAATGTGATATCACTTTACACCTGTTAGGATAGCTGTTAACAAAAAATACAAATGTTGGCAAGGATGTGGAGAAATTTGAACCATTGTACACTGTTGGTGGGAATGCCAAATCGAGCAGGCACTATAGAAAACAGTGTGGAGGTTTTTCAAAAAAAATAATAAATAGAACTACCATATGATCCAGTAATCTTCTAAGGACAAAGTAATTGAAGTCAGGCTCTTAAAGAGATATCTGCACCCCTATTTCCTTTACAGCATTACTCGCAAGAGCAAAGACATTGAATAGCACCCATCAATAGATAAAGAAAATATGTTGTATACATAAAATAGAATATTGTTCAGCCTCAAGATAGAAATTTTGCCATTTGCAACAACATTGCTGCACCTGGAGAATATTATACTGAGTAAAAAAATTCAGTCTCAGAAGGAAAAATACTGCATGTTTCCATATATATGAGGAATCTATACTAGTAAAACTCATAAACAACAAATACAGTAGTGGATGCCAGAGGCTGACATGGGGGGAAACAGGGAGTTCAGTGGCACAAAGTTTTAGTAATGCTAGATGAATGAGTTCTAGAGATCTATTATAAAACATAGTACCTGTAGTTAACACAGTGTTGTGCATTTTAGAATTTGTAAAGAGGGGGTCCGGGTGTGATGGCTGAAGCAGAAAAATCGCTTCAACCCAGTAGGCAAAGGTTGCAGTGAGCCGAGATTGCACCACTGCACTTTAGCCTGGGTAACAGAGCGAGACTCCATGTCAAAAGAAAAAATAAAATTTGTAAAGAGGAAAAATGTCATATTAAGTATCCTTAATAAAAAATAAAAACAAAAGCAAAAATAAAATCAAAGGACACAAGGAAACTTTTGGAGGTTTGGGATACATCTATTACCCTGATTGTGGTGATGGTGTCAGGGATGTTTGCATATATCCAAATTCATCAAATTGTACATATTAAATATGTGCAGTTCTTTGTATATCAGTTATACCTCAATAAAGCTGTATAAAAAAGAAATAGTGGCAATATTTTCCACTGATATCTTTTACTATTTTTGAAAGATTTTTAAAGTTTTTATCTTGAAATAATTTTAAATTTACAGATTTGCTGAAATAATACAAATAAATTCTACTTACTTTTCATGAAAATGCACTAATTTACCAGTTGCTAATATTTTGAAAGTGTATACACATACTTATATGTTAATAATGTGTTTTTCTGAACAACATGCATGTAGGTTGCAGCCATCAAGCCTCCTTACATGTAAATAGTTTTGAATGCCTTTTCCAAGAATAAAGATGTTTTCTTCTAAACCACAGTACAAACTTAAGAACTATGACATATAAAGTTAACTTTTGCCAATCATCCTAATACATGTATTTTATAGAAATATTTTTTCTCTGATCTGCAATGGCAAGGTAGGATAATGCGTTGCATTCAGTTGTCATTTACTGCCTAGTCAGACGTGGCACAGGGCGATATTACTTAAATTCTTGAGTTTTAAATTGCAGTTCTATACTGCTAGGGATATCTTCTAACTTCTCTGCATTTAAACTTGCAATGATATTGTCAGAATTAAATGAGAAACTAATGAAAATTACATTTCACAGTGCCAAGCACAAAGTTGTTACTCAAAAAATTGTAGCTTAAGAAAAAGAGATAAACAATATATGTTTAAAAAATAGATAAAAAACCTAGTCTTTAACCTAAATTTAGTGAAAGATAAATCATTTACTTTTATTCTTTCCAGAATGCATCTCAGTTGACCAGGAGCAAAAAGGTCAAAGTCACTTTGAAAAATAAAACACTTTCTATAAAGACACTCTATTTTATCGAATGGTATAGTGCTTTACAGCACATGATTTAATTATGCGCCTCACAATGGAAAGCAATAAAGCTGTACAGCCACCAAGAAGAGAGTCAGGGTTTCAAGACAGATTTTTAGACTATGAAAGAGCATTCAGTATTAAAATACAGAAAAAGGGTTAGTCTTGGATAAGAAGAAATTGCTTGAGACTATTCCTGTGAGCAAACCATTACCTCGTGTTTATGTTTAACTCAACAGTTACCTCAGAAAAGTGATGTGCAAAATAGCACTTTTATTAATGAGGAACAGATCCCAAGAGAATACTTTGCCCTGAAGTCTTTCTCCTTTTGCCTTACTTCCTGCCATCCAAAGTCAGGCCAACCACAGGCATAACCAGTCGCCTGTCTTTTCAAAAGCTTATGATAGCTTGTCCATGTCAGCCAGTAATTTCCATCTTTGGAAACAGTTATTGTACCTGAATGTGGTTTTTGCCCCTTAACTGTAGCTGGTCTCATGTTACTGTTTTATTCTTTCATGTATTAGGTATTTTCTCCCCAGTGAGATTGTTAGTTTTTGTATAAATTTTCTAGCTCTTAGATTTCTTTTGTGTAAGCCCACCATGCTTAGTACAGTGATGGTTACTTACATGTGCTAAAAGAATACAAGTGGAACTGTTTTTTTTAATCCGTCTCTGAGTTTTAACTTGTATCACCCATGTTTCATTGGAGTGTAAAACCACCTTTTTTTTTTGTCTCTACTTGCATAATACTACCGAATTAAACTGCTGATAAATCTGACTGCTTTAGACATTTAATGACTTGCTACTTCCAATTATTGTGAGATAGAACTTTATCCATTCCTTTCAGTACAGGCAGTAGAAAAGGAAGCAGGGAGCGAGAGTGAGTTATCTTTGCTGGCCTTGGGGTTCTCACTTTCCTTCTGGAGAAAATTCTTCACCAGATCTTTTCCTTCTTTTCTTCTTACTGTGCAATAAAATTTTCCTCACTTACAGTATTATCGTCTGGGTATCTTGTTGCTGCTCTGTACATTATTACCATTCCCTCCTCACACTGAAACTCAAGTTGTGGTACCTCTTATTTGTGATCTTCCTTTCTTACATCCACCTGCATTTCTTTCTCAAATACTTTAAGTACTTTCTTCTAAACCTGCCCTCATTCTTTTATTTTTAGACTACAACAACTAAACTATTTTTTTCACTTCATTGGACTTTGAATATGCAGATGTATTCATACTTTAAAAATTCCCTGCTTCTAATTTCATGATAAGGATATCCTATGGCCTTAACACTTCAGCAAAATATGTAATTACTAAAATCAATAGTCAAGTTCCCTAGGATGATTGAATTAGTCTATTTCTGCCTTGAGCTATAAAAGTAATTACTTTATATATTTAGATATTCCCATATTGAGTGCATATAGGTTTATAATTGTTACATCCTCTTGCTAAATTGACAATTCTCATTACTTAATGTCTTTCTTTGTCTCATTTTGCAGTTTCTGACTTAAAGCCTATTTTATCTGATGTAAGTATAGCTACTTCTGTTCTCTTTTGGTTTCAATTTGCAAGAAATATCTTCTATCCCTTCACTTTCATCTTGTGTGTCTCCCTATAGGTGATGTGAATCTCTTATAAGCAGCATATATTAGTTAATATATATATATTTAGCTACTGTATGTGTATTGATTGGAGAACTTAGTACATTTGCTTTCAAGGTAATTTTTGACTTACTGTATTGAATTATTACTGTCATTTTGTTAATTTTTGAGGTTTTTTTTGTAGTTTTTATGTTTCTTTCTTTTTTTGTTGATTTTTTTCTTTGTGATTATTTGCCCTAGTAATACACTTTTATTTCTTGCTTTTTCTGTGTTGTGTTACCTACTATACATTTTTGTGTTGTGGTTACCATGAGTCTTACAAAACATTGTATAGTTAGGTAAAATTATAAAAAATACTCAATAATCACATAAATAAGTTCACAATAGGGAAATACAAATTAAAAGTAAAATGAAATATGGTTAAACATTCATTCGTTGACCGAGATAAAAAATGCTGAATGGAGCATTTTGATAAACATGGAGCAAATGTAACTCATATATTGCTAGTGGAAGTGTGAAAGAGTAAAACCATTTTGCAAAATGATTTGGCAATTTCTTAGAAAAATTGTGCTGTGGTCCAATTATTCTGTATCTTGGTATTTAATCAAAAATAATGAAAACATAGGACACAGAAAAATTATATATGACCATTTATACCAACTTCACTAATGATAGCTCAATACTGGAAATTGCCAAAATATCTACCAGTAGGAAAGTAGATACATTTTGGGATGTGCATTCAATGGAATATGTAGAAATAAAAAATGAACTAGTGACATATGACAAAAATGGGTGAATTTTAAAAAACATGTTAAATAAAAAAGTGATTCCATTTAGATAAAATTTTAAAATAGGTAAAATTACTCTATGGTGCTATAAATCAGATTAGTGATTTTCTTCTAGGTCAGAGTTTATTGGAAAGAGGAATGAGAGAAATTTTTAGGTTGATAGAAATATCCTATGTCTCAAGTGGAATATTGGTTGCATGAGTGTAGACATTTGTCAAAACTCATGCCACTATATACTTAAGATCTACATATTTTACAATATTTAAATTAAATCTAAATTTAAAAAGACAAATAATTTGCTTAATATAAGAATAAATCCTTTCATAACTGTGGCCCCTGTATTAGTCCTGGTTCTCAAGAGAAACGGAACCAGCAAGGCATTTTAATATATGGTTATATAGAAAGAGATTTATTTTGATGGATTGGCGTATGTAATTAGGGAGGCTGGTAAGTCCCATGAGCTACCATCTGTGAGCTGGAGGTTTGGGAAAGCTAGCAGTATAGTTCTACTCCAAACCAGAAGGCCTGATAACCAGGACAGTCAGTGTTATAAGTCCCAGTCCAGTCTCAGTACCTGAGAACCAAGAGTACGGAAGCCTGAGGGAAGGTAAAAATGGAGGTCCCAGCTCAAGAAGAGGAAATTTGCCCTCCCTCCATTTATTTTTCTATTTAGACTTTCAGTGGATTGGATGAGGCACACATGTATTGGTGAGGGCAGATCTTGTTCACTCAGTCTACCAACTCAAATGTTAATCTCTTTCAGAAACAGCCTCACAGACACACCCAGACATCCTATAGCCCAGTTAAGTTGACATGTAAAATTAACCATCACAACTCTTAAATTTCAGAATATACATGAAAATAAATGTGATTCTTAAAATTTTTATTTAGTTTTCTATTGTTTAAATCGCATTTTCCATGTTGTAAGTATTAAAGCATACCTCAAATAAAAGTGATTTTATAAAGATTTTATAAAATAGATTCCCCTGGTTTTCTCTTTCTCTGCCATTTTCCAACACAGCACTTTATGATGGCAAACTGGAGCATTTAGACAAAATATATTCAGATGGATAAATAAATGTTTCTGCTAAAATCTTTATCTTCAGTCTTGTAAGATTCCTTTGTATATGTTCTGGTAAACTCTTGGAACAGATTTGTACTCACTATCTCTGTATATGTGAGCCACCCCAAAATCTAAACTTTTTAGCTACTTTTGATCATCCTCTACATTGTGTCTTTTGTATGCTATGAATACTTGGACTCTTAATTTTTTTGAGTTAGGTTTACCTCCCTGATTATTTCTTCGTTAATTAGTTAAGTAAATCTAACACAGGCCTGCTTTATATCTATTCACATAAAATATAATTATGTTTTTAACTTTTAAAATTTTATGTTGTCAGCAATAAAAGGGGGATTACTGGAATCTTCTCATTTAAAGGCCATAAAACAAAATATATTTTCACCTTCTAAGAAAAAAAAAAAGATCTGCAAATACAATGCCAGTGATAAAGTATTCTGTGCCTTGCTTAGAAAAACTGGGAAGTCTGGAGTTAGAAATGTTCAGTCATTAGTGAAAGTTTAGCTTTCCAGCAGCCCATCTTCCCTAACCTGATGACCCTCTGGGCAAGCTCTTCTGCATTTAACAAATGGATATACACTTCAGTTATCTTAACCAATTAATTTCTTTTATTTCTTAAGATAGTTTAACTTTGTTTTCTGTAACTTATAACCAAAACAATTTTAACTCCTATGAAACCATGTTTGCTCTTCAGTAAAACTTTGGAAACAGCCAAAGTTTAGTTAATGTATAATCCATGCCCAGATATGATAGTTCTGAACCAGAACTATCTAGGCATAGATTATGCATTAAAGGCAGGTAGGACTCTTAGGGGAAGATCTGATTGAATTCCCCTATAGTTAATTAATTTTGTTTTGTACAGAACCATGGAAGAATCTGTGAATTTTTTAATACTTAGTTGTTTTATCTTTGATAATGGATCTAATTAATTTGGCAAGTGTGAAAATAAACCCTATTGCTTCTATATATGTCTTCATTACCAATATCTCTAAATATTGATGTAAGTGACTTGTTCATCAGAATTACATTAAAAGTGGAAAATATGGATATAACACAATATCAAATACGTAGAAGGAATTATAAGGTTGTCCCAAGAGAAAATGATTGAGAAGTGAGAATAAATGAAAATGTGATCTTGTTCAAATAACTATGAATGGACAGCAAAAAATACAAGTCCACTTGAATATGAGTAATTTAAGATTTTTAGTGAATGAAGTTGGAGGAGCATTAAATTAAAATTCTAAAATTCAAACTGGTTCATAAAGTGTAAAAATTATTTTTGTCCTGAACTTATAGTTATTCAAGACTGTTTGAATATTTTTACTTTTTGCTCTTTAGGTCAGTGACTGTAAGAAAGACAAAAACCATGTAAAGGCAAAGGAAGGAAAGTGAAATAGAGGAACTATTTTTTAAATAAAAGAATCAAAGAGTACACAAAGGATAATCATTCCTAGCCTTGATTTTTTAAGTGCTTACTATCTCAGTCATACTGGAGGGAGGTTGTGACATTAAGGACCAAAACTACTTGCAACAGATTCTTAGCAAGATCACCTTGCTAGAATTATAATGCAAAGAGAGCATGACATACATAAGGTTTCAATAAGATGTAGTTCCTGTGTGAAAGGGAAATTAAACGGTCTTTTCTTCCCCCCCCAGCCCCCGATGGTTTAGGCTATTAAGTCCTAACAGTGTTCTCTTACTATTGTGAACATTTACTCCTTAGAAAAGAAAACATGCTTCAAAAATGCTTAACTCCAAGACTTTATATTTTTCCTTACTCTAATAGAGTTGCCATTTTTTCTCTTCTAAATGTTGACCTTCCTCATACTTGGAAATATAAATTCAGTAAAAGAAATGTGTTTAGTAGTAAACTAAAATTAGCAAGATAATTTACATAAAAACCCTGAAGCCATAAAAATGCACATCCTCAATAATAAAAGTATAATTTAATTTTTAGCTTGCAACATTTCAAAACCAGACACATAAGGTAAAAATGCTAAACCACGTCAATATTTAACTTAGTAGGACATTATATGTTTCAAAGAAAATGTCACAGCTTAAAAGATGCACAAGCTAGAAAATTCTTACTTGTAGAGAAAATCATAGGAAAAGTCAGATTATATTTAAAAGATGAAATACATAGATTACAGGGTATCTGATCCATTTATTTGGCTATACTCATAATTGTTACAGACTGCCAATATGATGGTTTGCTGAACAGTAACCACAGTGAAAACAGCAGAAATCAGTGGGCTGGCTAGGCTTCCATTTTTAAAATATATCTTTGGGGCTATTAAAATTTATCTTTGTGAGTATGTATTTTAAATAATGTGTACTTTAGCTACTGTGCATGACTTATGTGCACTCTAGAGGCAAAATAACTTTTAAAAAGTTAATGGACACTATCATATGTTGCAGCAATCGCAGTTTTGGGCTTAAAGAAGTTGAAATCAGGGTCGCAAAAATATATCTGTACCTCCACCTCCATTGCAACATTGTTCGCAATATTCAAGATATGGAAGCAACCTAAATGTTCATTGACCAATAAATGGGTAGATAAAATGTGATATATACATACAATGGAATATTGTTCAGTCTTAAAAAGAAGAAACCTCTGCTATTTTCAACAACGTGAATGAACCTGGTAGGCATTATGCTAAGTGAAATAAGTCAGTCAGAGAAAGATAAATATCACATAATATCACTTGTATGAGGAATCTAAAATAGTCAAACTCATAAAAAGCGGAGTAGAGTGGTGATTTCCAGGGATTGGGGGATGGTCAAGCTGGGAGGTATTAGTCAAAGGAAACAACATTTTAGTTATGCAAGATGAATAAATCCCAGAAATTTGCTATACAGTATAGTGCCTATATTTAACAATACTGTGTTGCAGACTTAAAAGTTTGCTAAGAGAGTAAATTTATGTTGTGTTCTTATCACATATAAAAAAAGTTACTGGATGGTTTAAAGCAAAAACAATAAAAATGTATTCTGGTGTTTATAACAATCAGAATTATATGATAATATAACTGGTGGAACTATGAAATGGAAGCATGATGTGCTTTAACTGCATGTAAGGTAGTATAATATTATATGAAGGTGGACTGTGATAACCGAATTCTGTATGTTGTATAAATTATAGCAGCGTTTTCAACTTTGGCATTATTACTTTGGATTAGATAATTATTTGCTGTGGAGGGCTTATATGTTTCAATATGTTTAGTAGTATCCCTGGCCTCCACCCACTAGATGCCAGTAGCATCCTCCACGCCACCCCCGAAGTAGTGAGAGCTAAAAGTGTCCTTAGGCTTTGTCAAATGTCCTCTGAGAGCAAAATCATTAATTAAGAAATATTGCCTTAGAAAAACAAGAAATGTAAACAATACAATAATCAATAGAAATAATTAAATTAAACTTTAAAATAATTGATTAATCTGGAAGAAGGCAGAAAAAGAAAATATAAAACGAACAGATTGAGTAGAAAATAATAAACAAGATAGATTTAAACTCCCCTATATTAATAACTGCGTTAAATACAAAAGATGCAGAAACTCCAGTTAAAGATAATCTAATATTGGATAAAAATATTCAACTGTATGATATCTGTAAGAAACTCCTTTTGAATATAAAGATACAGAAAAGTTAAAAGTAAAATGATGTAAATGATATATAATATACACTATACAAAAAACGGGCGATTACATATCAGTCAAAGAAGAATTCAGAATGTAAAATACGTGCACAAAATCTGATAGAACTTGAAAGTGAAATATCCAAAATTACAGTTGAATATTTTATTTCATTTTTTAAATTTCAACCTTCATTTTCCTTAAGGGGGCAAATGAGCATATTTGTTACAAGAAATTATTATTGGCTGTTGCTGGTGTTGTACAGTGTATGAATGCCATCACCTTGGTAGTCAGCATAGTATTTGATAGGTAATTTTATAACCCACCCTTCCCCTGCCCAGTAATCCAGTGTTTGTTGTTTCTATATTTATGTTCCTGTATGCTCAACACTTAGCTCTCACTTACAAGTGAGAACATGTAGTATTTGTTTCGCTGTTCCTGCATTAATTTGTTTAAGATTATGGCCTCCAGCTCCATGTCACTGCAAAGGATGTGATTTTATTCTTTTTTTATGGCTATGTGGTATTTCATGGTATATATGCACCACATTTTCTTTTTCCAGTCTACAGCTGCTGGGCACCTGGGTTGATTCAATGTCTTTACTATTGTGAATAGTGCAGCATTGAACAGACAGGTGCATGTATCTTTTTGGTAGAAAGTTTTTTTTAAATGTATTTATTATATTTTAAGTTCTGGGGTCCATGTACAGATCATGCAGGATTGTAATATAGGTATACATGTGCCATGGTAGTGGTTGGCTGCATCTATTGCCCCTTCATCTACGTTAGGCATTTCTCCTAATAGTGTCCCTCCCCAATCCCCCCAACTCCCTGCTATTCCTCCCCTAGCCCCCTATCCCCCAGGCCCCAGTGTGTGATGTTCCCCTCCCTGTGTCCATGTGTTCTCATTGTTCAACACCTACTTATGAGTGAGAACATGTGGTGTTTGGTTTTCTGTTCTTGTATCAGTTTGCTGAGAATGATGGTTTCCAGTTTCATCCATGTCCCTTCAAAGGACATGAACTGATCCTTTTTTATGGCTGCATAGTATTCCATTGGATATATGTGCCACATTTTCTTCA